>OX276432.1:0-12500 GCA_946251915.1 Abrostola triplasia
CTAACCTAACCTAACCTAACCTAACCTAACCTAACCTAACCTAACCTAACCTAACCTAACCTAACCTAACCTAACCTAACCTAACCTAACCTAACCTAACCTAACCTAACCTAACCTAACCTAACCTAACCTAACCTAACCTAACCTAACCTAACCTAACCTAACCTAACCTAACCTAACCTAACCTAACCTAACCTAACCTAACCTAACCTAACCTAACCTAACCTAACCTAACCTAACCTAACCTAACCTAACCTAACCTAACCTAACCTAACCTAACCTAACCTAACCTAACCTAACCTAACCTAACCTAACCTAACCTAACCTAACCTAACCTAACCTAACCTAACCTAACCTAACCTAACCTAACCTAACCTAACCTAACCTAACCTAACCTAACCTAACCTAACCTAACCTAACCTAACCTAACCTAACCTAACCTAACCTAACCTAACCTAACCTAACCTAACCTAACCTAACCTAACCTAACCTAACCTAACCTAACCTAACCTAACCTAACCTAACCTAACCTAACCTAACCTAACCTAACCTAACCTAACCTAACCTAACCTAACCTAACCTAACCTAACCTAACCTAACCTAACCTAACCTAACCTAACCTAACCTAACCTAACCTAACCTAACCTAACCTAACCTAACCTAACCTAACCTAACCTAACCTAACCTAACCTAACCTAACCTAACCTAACCTAACCTAACCTAACCTAACCTAACCTAACCTAACCTAACCTAACCTAACCTAACCTAACCTAACCTAACCTAACCTAACCTAACCTAACCTAACCTAACCTAACCTAACCTAACCTAACCTAACCTAACCTAACCTAACCTAACCTAACCTAACCTAACCTAACCTAACCTAACCTAACCTAACCTAACCTAACCTAACCTAACCTAACCTAACCTAACCTAACCTAACCTAACCTAACCTAACCTAACCTAACCTAACCTAACCTAACCTAACCTAACCTAACCTAACCTAACCTAACCTAACCTAACCTAACCTAACCTAACCTAACCTAACCTAACCTAACCTAACCTAACCTAACCTAACCTAACCTAACCTAACCTAACCTAACCTAACCTAACCTAACCTAACCTAACCTAACCTAACCTAACCTAACCTAACCTAACCTAACCTAACCTAACCTAACCTAACCTAACCTAACCTAACCTAACCTAACCTAACCTAACCTAACCTAACCTAACCTAACCTAACCTAACCTAACCTAACCTAACCTAACCTAACCTAACCTAACCTAACCTAACCTAACCTAACCTAACCTAACCTAACCTAACCTAACCTAACCTAACCTAACCTAACCTAACCTAACCTAACCTAACCTAACCTAACCTAACCTAACCTAACCTAACCTAACCTAACCTAACCTAACCTAACCTAACCTAACCTAACCTAACCTAACCTAACCTAACCTAACCTAACCTAACCTAACCTAACCTAACCTAACCTAACCTAACCTAACCTAACCTAACCTAACCTAACCTAACCTAACCTAACCTAACCTAACCTAACCTAACCTAACCTAACCTAACCTAACCTAACCTAACCTAACCTAACCTAACCTAACCTAACCTAACCTAACCTAACCTAACCTAACCTAACCTAACCTAACCTAACCTAACCTAACCTAACCTAACCTAACCTAACCTAACCTAACCTAACCTAACCTAACCTAACCTAACCTAACCTAACCTAACCTAACCTAACCTAACCTAACCTAACCTAACCTAACCTAACCTAACCTAACCTAACCTAACCTAACCTAACCTAACCTAACCTAACCTAACCTAACCTAACCTAACCTAACCTAACCTAACCTAACCTAACCTAACCTAACCTAACCTAACCTAACCTAACCTAACCTAACCTAACCTAACCTAACCTAACCTAACCTAACCTAACCTAACCTAACCTAACCTAACCTAACCTAACCTAACCTAACCTAACCTAACCTAACCTAACCTAACCTAACCTAACCTAACCTAACCTAACCTAACCTAACCTAACCTAACCTAACCTAACCTAACCTAACCTAACCTAACCTAACCTAACCTAACCTAACCTAACCTAACCTAACCTAACCTAACCTAACCTAACCTAACCTAACCTAACCTAACCTAACCTAACCTAACCTAACCTAACCTAACCTAACCTAACCTAACCTAACCTAACCTAACCTAACCTAACCTAACCTAACCTAACCTAACCTAACCTAACCTAACCTAACCTAACCTAACCTAACCTAACCTAACCTAACCTAACCTAACCTAACCTAACCTAACCTAACCTAACCTAACCTAACCTAACCTAACCTAACCTAACCTAACCTAACCTAACCTAACCTAACCTAACCTAACCTAACCTAACCTAACCTAACCTAACCTAACCTAACCTAACCTAACCTAACCTAACCTAACCTAACCTAACCTAACCTAACCTAACCTAACCTAACCTAACCTAACCTAACCTAACCTAACCTAACCTAACCTAACCTAACCTAACCTAACCTAACCTAACCTAACCTAACCTAACCTAACCTAACCTAACCTAACCTAACCTAACCTAACCTAACCTAACCTAACCTAACCTAACCTAACCTAACCTAACCTAACCTAACCTAACCTAACCTAACCTAACCTAACCTAACCTAACCTAACCTAACCTAACCTAACCTAACCTAACCTAACCTAACCTAACCTAACCTAACCTAACCTAACCTAACCTAACCTAACCTAACCTAACCTAACCTAACCTAACCTAACCTAACCTAACCTAACCTAACCTAACCTAACCTAACCTAACCTAACCTAACCTAACCTAACCTAACCTAACCTAACCTAACCTAACCTAACCTAACCTAACCTAACCTAACCTAACCTAACCTAACCTAACCTAACCTAACCTAACCTAACCTAACCTAACCTAACCTAACCTAACCTAACCTAACCTAACCTAACCTAACCTAACCTAACCTAACCTAACCTAACCTAACCTAACCTAACCTAACCTAACCTAACCTAACCTAACCTAACCTAACCTAACCTAACCTAACCTAACCTAACCTAACCTAACCTAACCTAACCTAACCTAACCTAACCTAACCTAACCTAACCTAACCTAACCTAACCTAACCTAACCTAACCTAACCTAACCTAACCTAACCTAACCTAACCTAACCTAACCTAACCTAACCTAACCTAACCTAACCTAACCTAACCTAACCTAACCTAACCTAACCTAACCTAACCTAACCTAACCTAACCTAACCTAACCTAACCTAACCTAACCTAACCTAACCTAACCTAACCTAACCTAACCTAACCTAACCTAACCTAACCTAACCTAACCTAACCTAACCTAACCTAACCTAACCTAACCTAACCTAACCTAACCTAACCTAACCTAACCTAACCTAACCTAACCTAACCTAACCTAACCTAACCTAACCTAACCTAACCTAACCTAACCTAACCTAACCTAACCTAACCTAACCTAACCTAACCTAACCTAACCTAACCTAACCTAACCTAACCTAACCTAACCTAACCTAACCTAACCTAACCTAACCTAACCTAACCTAACCTAACCTAACCTAACCTAACCTAACCTAACCTAACCTAACCTAACCTAACCTAACCTAACCTAACCTAACCTAACCTAACCTAACCTAACCTAACCTAACCTAACCTAACCTAACCTAACCTAACCTAACCTAACCTAACCTAACCTAACCTAACCTAACCTAACCTAACCTAACCTAACCTAACCTAACCTAACCTAACCTAACCTAACCTAACCTAACCTAACCTAACCTAACCTAACCTAACCTAACCTAACCTAACCTAACCTAACCTAACCTAACCTAACCTAACCTAACCTAACCTAACCTAACCTAACCTAACCTAACCTAACCTAACCTAACCTAACCTAACCTAACCTAACCTAACCTAACCTAACCTAACCTAACCTAACCTAACCTAACCTAACCTAACCTAACCTAACCTAACCTAACCTAACCTAACCTAACCTAACCTAACCTAACCTAACCTAACCTAACCTAACCTAACCTAACCTAACCTAACCTAACCTAACCTAACCTAACCTAACCTAACCTAACCTAACCTAACCTAACCTAACCTAACCTAACCTAACCTAACCTAACCTAACCTAACCTAACCTAACCTAACCTAACCTAACCTAACCTAACCTAACCTAACCTAACCTAACCTAACCTAACCTAACCTAACCTAACCTAACCTCTCTGGTACTGACCTTGTCTCCTTCCCTTGACGTACCATACTCCTGACGGCTTACTGACACCAGACAAAGATCTGGACCTATATATATATAGACATAGACACCTACAGAGCTAGACTCTAAAATTTCTCTAATTCTTTTATACACACATTTGTGAATGTTTCTTTTCAACGACTGTCCTAAGGCAGTTTGTTTGCATAATCACCTACCTACCTGCATGTTAAATCACCGCAGCGCTCCGTTAGCCTCGCAGTAGCAAACACCATCTGAAACAAGAAAAACAAATAAATAGAATTTGTAAAATAAAAATAAAAAGGCCGACTAGATTCCTATTGAATCCTATTAACAATTTACACTCTTTATTAATGTTACACTTTTTGTTTTGTTAAATTGGGTATCCTTTACAATACCCCCCTTGATCACGACGCTATAATAATAATTATTATATACACACCTACCTGATAAAAAATGATGGGCATACGCACACCCATTAAGAAGGCCGCAGGGAACTCGCAAGAAAAAAGCCCACAACAAGTCAGAGAGGCGGCTGGACCCCTACCGCAAATCAGCGTTAGAAGAAGTGTAGGAGAATGGGAGGCAGGTCAGGGTGAGGCCAAAAAATCAATCTCCCCCCCCATTAAGAAGAATGTGAATGACCCGCCACAGATAGTCGAGAAAACAGCTGTGACAAGGAGAACTTCCACCGAGACTATTAGCCCGCCTATTATAAAGCCCAATGCACGAAACAGCAGAGTTGCAGAGGCTAGAGCGTGCCTTATGAGGGTGAAACTGAATATGACGAACTCCAAGACCACCAAAAAGGAGATAAAGGAGGACGTAAAAGCTCAAGTTGAAAGATTGTTTCAGCTTGTTAAAGATGCCGAGGTAGAGAGTGGACGTGCCCTCCCCACAAAAGCCATGATAAAGGCAAAAGATGCCGAACAAGAAATTGAGGAGACCATCACCGGAGCTCTGGACCCGAAATCAGGGAATTACGAGATGAGCCAACTAATGGCAAAAATAGAGGAGCACTCCAGTTTGTTGCTGGAGAGCAACAAACGGATAGAGGAGCTCAAAGAAACTATAGAAGCACAGAAAGAAAGGACGGAGGGAATGAAAACCCCTACATATGCGGGAGTGGCCTCGACTGGGAGCGGCAGGGCGCTGGGAAAACGCACGCTGCACTCAGTCGTGGTCACCTCCGCAAATGAGGAGGACACGGGAGAGGAAGTTCTGGACAAGGTGAGAAAGGCAGTAGATGCGAAGGAAGGATGGATAAAAGTTGAAAAGGTAAGAAAGGCCAAAAATAGAAAAGTAATAATGGGTTTCGAGACGAAGGAAGAAAGGGATAAGGTGAAAGAGAGACTGAGGAAGAGTGGCGCCAACCTCGCCGTGGAGGAAGTGAAAAATAAGGACCCGATGCTGATTCTCTGGGACGTCCTACTGGTAAATACCGACGAGGACGTCCTAAAGGCGTTCAGAAACCAGAACCGGGACATTTTCCACGACCTCGACGGCGACAAGGACAGAGTAGAAATTAAATACCGAAAAAGGGCAAGAAATCCGCACACAGGGCACATCGTACTTAGTGCCTCGCCGACCATCTGGCGAAGAGTCACCGAGAGAGGATATGTCCATATCGACCTCCAACGTATCAGGGTCGAAGACCAGACCCCACTCATACAGTGTATGCGCTGCTTGGGGTTTGGACACAGCAGAAAATACTGTGAGGAAACGGTGGACGTATGTAGTCACTGCGGCGGCCCACACCTGCGGTCCGAATGTCCAGACCGGATTACAGGCATCCCAGCTGAATGCAGAAACTGCAAGAAAGCAAGCAGCACCCAAGTAGAGCACAACGCCTTTAGTATCGACTGCCCGCAACGACACAAATGGGATCGACTAGCAAGAGCAACCGTCGCGTATTGTTAAGGGCACTCAGGGAAACTTCGCGTACCAAATTGCGCAGGCCAACTTACAGCGGAAGAAACTCGCAACCAATGAGATGTACCTAGAAGCGGAAAAACGTGGAATAGCAGTAGCGCTCATCCAAGAACCATATGTTGGCAGCGCAAAAGTAGTCAAAGGCCAAAGAGGAGTGAGGATCTTTCAAAGCACTGATATCGGAGAAGGGACTGTCAAAGCAGCCATTGCAGTCTTTAGGAATGACCTAAACGTAATACAGTACCCAAAACTCACCACTCCCAACATCACAGTGGTGGGAATCCAAACCGGTGCGTGGGAGATCACACTCGTCTCGCTCTACTTCGAGCCTGACAAGCCGCTGGAGCCATACCTGGAACACCTGAAAAAGATAGAGATGGCAAATGGAACCAAACCGTTGATTATTGGAGGCGACGTAAACGCGAAGAGCACATGGTGGGGGAGTCCAACTGTTGACGGCAGGGGCGAGGAGGTGAGCGGAGCTCTTGGTGAACTGGGGCTGCACATTCTCAATACAGGGGAAATACCGACCTTCGACACGATCAGAGGAGGACAGCGTTATTGCAGCCACGTTGATATTACAGCTTGCACGACAAATATCCTAGGACTGGTTGACGACTGGAAAGTCGACGAAGAACTTACGAGCTCCGACCACAACGGCATTGTCTTCAAAATTCAGCTACAAAAATCAAAAGGAATCAAAATTGAAAGAACCACACGTATCTACAACACTAAAAAGGCCAATTGGTTGGCGTTTCATGAGAAACTAAAACAATTGGTCAAAGATTATAAAATAACAAAAGCAGAAATAGAAAAAATTTACGACATCGCACAGATAGATATAATAACAAAGAACTACACAAAAGCAATTAAAGAAGCATGCCAATCTACAATACCTATTAAAAAGTCAAAAGAAAACCTTACCTTGCCGTGGTGGTCGGAGAAACTCGCGAAGATGAAGAAAGAAGTCACCACCAAGAAACGAAGAATCCGATGCGCTGCTCCCGTCCGAAGATCGAAGGTCGTTGGAGAGTACCTGAAACAGAAAAAAGAGTATGAGTTAGAGGCAGCAAAAGCTCAAACCGAGAGCTGGAAAGAGTTTTGCCGCAAACAGGATAGAGAGGGAGTTTGGGAAGGGATTTACAGGGTAATAGGAAGGACTACGCGTAGGGAAGAGGACTTGCCGATGGTAAAGGATGGAGAAGAATTAGACGCAAAAGGCTCCGTGAAACTGATCACAGAAACCTTTTACCCCGAGGATCTAGTCATCTGCGACGATGATAATCATCGTCACATTCGACGAGAAGCAGAAAGGGTCAATGGAAAGGTACATGGAGAAAGCCACGACCCGCCCTTTACTATGGCGGAACTAAGAGCGGCCAGCGAGTCTTTCAACCCCAAAAAGGCTCCAGGAAGTGATGGCCTCACAGCCGATATATGCAGTCGTGCCGTCAGTAGTACACCGGAAGCATTCCTGGCCCTCCTGAACCAGTGCCTGGTACATAGCCACTTTCCACAAATTTGGAAAGAAGCAACGGTGGTGGTACTAAGGAAACCAGGAAAGGGGGACTATACCACACCAAAATCATACAGACCAATTGGCCTACTACCAATCCTAGGCAAGATATATGAGAAAATGCTTGTGGCCCGCCTCAGATTCTACATTCTGCCCAGGATGAGTACTCGCCAGTACGGATTCATGCCACAGAGGAGCACCGAGGACTCTCTCTATGTCTTAATGCAGCATATCCGCAGAAAAGTAGACCAAAAGAAAATAATAGTAATAGTCTCTTTGGACATAGAGGGAGCCTTCGATAGCGCCTGGTGGCCGGCTATCAGGGTCCGACTGGCTGAGGAAAAGTGTCCGGTTAACCTGAGGAGGGTCATCGACAGCTACTTGAGGGACAGACGGGTCAGAGTCCGATACGCTGGAGAGGAATACTCCAAAGGCACCAACAAGGGCTGTGTTCAGGGCTCTATTGGAGGCCCCATCCTATGGAACCTTCTCTTGGACCCGCTACTGCAGGACCTAGAACAGAGGGGGGACTACACCCAAGCATTTGCGGACGATGTTGTCCTTGCCTTCGATGGTGACACAGCCATGGAAATTGAACAAAAAGCCAACGCCGCCCTCGGCCACGTTCAGACGTGGGGTGTCAAAAACAAGCTCAAATTCGCACCGCACAAAACTAATGCGATAGTTATAACTAAAAAGATAAAACACGATACCCCACGTCTGAGCATGGGCGGGGTCGACATAACCATTTCAAGAGAAATCAAGATTCTGGGTGTCACCATCGACGACAAGTTGACCTTCAACACGCACGTATCGAACGTATGCCGGAAGGCCATAGGGGTCCACAAGCAGCTGAGTAGGGCAGCAAAGGTGAGCTGGGGACTAAATCCTGAGGTCGTAAAGACAATATACGTGGCGACAATAGAACCGATAATCCTGTATGCTGCCAGTGTATGGGCCCCTGCAGCAAGCAAGCTGGGAATCATTAGACAGCTGGGTGCGGTGCAACGTGGAATTGCACAGAAAATGTGCAAAGCGTACCGCACCGTCTCCCTGAACTCGGCACTCTTACTGGCTGGAATACTCCCTCTGGACCTCAGAGTTCGCGAGGCGGCTTCACTATACGAAGCCAAGAAGGGAGTGCCCCAGCCGTTGTTACGGGGCAGGGAGGTGGAGCGGGTGGCATCCGCAACGGAATCCCCACATCCCGCTAGGCGTATTGACCTGGAGTTCGTAGGCCTTGCCGACCGTGGACAAGTCGATGCCAGCGCCAACTTGGAAGTGAAAATCTTCACAGATGGAAGTAAGATCGGGGGCCGCGTCGGCGCCGCACTCTCCATATGGAGAGGCGACACCGAGGCGCGCGCCCTCAAGTTTTCGCTGCCGGACTACTGCACGGTCTACCAGGCGGAACTCCTGGCAATATGTCGGGCAACCAGGGTGATCCAGAAGCACTCGGCATCAAGCTTCGGCGTGTATAGCGACTCTATGGCGGCTCTCCAAACAGTGAAAAACTACAATTGCCTTCATCCCCTAGCAGTGGAAGCCAGGGATAACCTAACATCCATATCCAACCAAGACAAGGTGGTTCACTTGTTTTGGATAAAGGCCCACGCGGGGTTCGAGGGCAACGAAAGAGCCGATCAGCTGGCAAAGGAAGCCGCCATAAATACCAAGAGGAAGCCTGACTATGACCTGTGCCCGGTTTCGTTTATCAAGCGACACGCTCGTATGGTGACGCTTGACGAATGGAATCGGAGATACGCTTCGGGTCCGACGGCCTCGATCACTAAAATGTTTTTCCCGGACGCAGCAGCGGCGTACAGGATAATCCGTAAAATTAGTATAAATGCCATTAGAACACAAATCTTGACAGGGCACGGGGGGTTCTCTGAATATTTGAACCGTTTCAAGTGTAAGGGGAGCCCATCGTGCACCTGTGACCCTGAGGTGAGCGAAACCGTTCCTCACTTGCTGATAGATTGTCCGGTGTATGCGGCTGAAAGGTATAACATCGAACAGGAAATAGATAAAACGCTTAACACACAAAATATAGCAGAGATTATGGCAGGAAAGGAAAGGGAGATATTTATAAACTACTGCGTTAACATATGTAGTAAAGTAATAAAAAGAAATAGAAGCGCATAAAACTATGTTTCAAATATATTTAGATATATACCAAATGAAAACATAGAACAAATAGGAAATCAAAAGTAACTCTAGAATAAGTAGTAGTTAAAGATGTAATAAACGGAAGAAGGTAGTAAGTAACGCGAACACTAAAGAGATGGAACGGAAAAAAAAGGAAACGACCAATAGGAGTCCCACCTATGGAATTAATGATTGGCGATGGATGCAAGAAAGGAATAGTATGCAGCACATAGAGTGCAGGAAGACAAACTGCAAGAATTGGTATGTATGAGGATAAGACTGAAAAAAGTCTCCGACTGCCGTTGGAGGATATAGTATTAAAAAAAAAAAAAAAAAAAAAAAAAAAAAAAAAAAAAACCTAACCTAACCTAACCTAACCTAACCTAACCTAACCTAACCTAACCTAACCTAACCTAACCTAACCTAACCTAACCTAACCTAACCTAACCTAACCTAACCTAACCTAACCTAACCTAACCTAACCTAACCTAACCTAACCTAACCTAACCTAACCTAACCTAACCTAACCTAACCTAACCTAACCTAACCTAACCTAACCTAACCTAACCTAACCTAACCTAACCTAACCTAACCTAACCTAACCTAACCTAACCTAACCTAACCTAACCTAACCTAACCTAACCTAACCTAACCTAACCTAACCTAACCTAACCTAACCTAACCTAACCTAACCTAACCTAACCTAACCTAACCTAACCTAACCTAACCTAACCTAACCTAACCTAACCTAACCTAACCTAACCTAACCTAACCTAACCTAACCTAACCTAACCTAACCTAACCTAACCTAACCTAACCTAACCTAACCTAACCTAACCTAACCTAACCTAACCTAACCTAACCTAACCTAACCTAACCTAACCTAACCTAACCTAACCTAACCTAACCTAACCTAACCTAACCTAACCTAACCTAACCTAACCTAACCTAACCTAACCTAACCTAACCTAACCTAACCTAACCTAACCTAACCTAACCTAACCTAACCTAACCTAACCCATAGTTGTCGTAAATAGTTTTAAAATATACAGACGGGGTGGAACAAGTTTTCCCACGAAGCAAACATCTACATTTTTCGCGCCTTTGCAGACATAAACAATATTTTTATTGTTAATTGCAAACAAATTTTGACATTTATTTTTAATTGAGTGTTGCGTTTTATGCAATCATTATTTTTCGTATACTTACGCCTATTGGCGCCATATGACTATATTCACTTATACATGAATATAAGGACAACAACATACAGACACTAAAGGACTTATATACACACTCTTACTCTTTATATACAAACTTTGACGGACTGAAACAATCACAAACTTTATTTTTTTTAAAACTTAATCATCTACTCTAAGTCTATTGACACTCCGGCCTTTACACCGGAGACTTCTGCAAAACACTGGACTTTTATTGACACTCCGGCCTTTACACCGGAGCAAACACTCATACGTGTTATACAAATTTATTGACATCTCGGCTTTTTACACCGAAGATACCGACAATTTTATTGACATCTCGGCTTTTTACACCGAAGATACCGACGTCAGTGTTTTGTATTTTAATTTGATTCGGCAAATTTTACACAAGGTTGGGTATAGGCAGAAATAATGTTCGGCTTCAGAACACCAGCGAAGAAAGCCTCGGACGCGGAGTCGCACTCTCCGACACACAAGCCAAGCCCGCCTAAACCATCGAAGGTGCGACGCAGCATCGGAGAGTGGGAGTCTGCCGGTAGGGTGACACCCACAGAATCTTCCCCTCCTTCTTCTGCAGCAACAGCTCCGGCGGCCCCTCAAAAGCCGAGACTGAAACCCGCGCCCTCCCAGGAGGGAAAAGCAGCACCAGCTCGCAGAGTTTCAGTCGAAGCAGTTGAAGTACCACCAACTAACACCCGTGTCAGTAGGGTGGAGGAGGCCAGAGCATGCCTAAACAGGGCGAAACTGTGCCTCTCCACCTCAAGAAACCTCAAGACTGACCTAAAAGAGGGCATCACAAAAGCGATCGACCGGCTGTACGAACTCGTGAAGGAGGCTGAAGCCGAAACCAACAAGATACGAAAGGGAAAAGGAGAAGTGGGGAAAGGGCCAGAAAGGGAAAAACAGATAGTACGACTGGAAGAAGAAGAAGTAAAGAAGAAAGGAAGAGAAGAGAGCCTTATCCTCGAAAAGCTGGAAGAAAACAGAACAATATTAGTGGAAAATGGAAGGAAAGTAGAGGAACTGAGGAAAATAATAGTAGACAGTCACAAAGAAGTACTCGAGAAGGCTACGTACGCGAGTGTGCTAACTACGGAGCCACAGACTAGGCCGGATTCAAACCGACCAACTCTGCACTCCGTGGTTGTCACATCCACGGACGATATGGAAACGGGAGAGGATATTTTAGAGAAAGTGAGGAAGGCCATAGATGCAAAGGAAGGATGGGTACAAGTGGAGAGAGTAAGGAAAGCAAAGGACAGGAAAATCATAATGGGGTGTAGAAGTAAGGAGGAAAGAAATAAGGTCAAGAACAGATTGGAAGCTGCCGGGCAAAACCTCGTTGTCGAGGAGGTCAAAAATAAGGACCCGC
>OX276432.1:15000-17500 GCA_946251915.1 Abrostola triplasia
CCAAGTCTCAGTTGCTTCTGTCCGGTAACCTTAAGACATCTATTAAGGACGCAGTGACCAGCAGCCTCGTAGGGTTGCATAACTTAGTGGTCAATCTAACAGAGTCACGCCAGGCGCTGCAACTGGAGCTCGGTAAGCTCAAGCTACAACTAAAAGAAGACCTTCTAGACATCGAACGAAGGCATAACGTACAGCTTGCGGAGCTTACCCTGAATAATACTCCGCTATCTGGAGCACCCCCTGAAGCGTTATCTTCTTCCCGACCTCCAAACGAATTGATGAAGGAGCTTATTGCAGGCCTCCGTTCGCATACGGAAGCAATGGAGGTTTGCAAGCGGCACACCTCAGAACTTACTGAGCAATTGAAGCAGGCGCCAACTCAATTTGTAGGAGGACAAGGGCCATCTTTTGCAGAGATGGCTGCTCGCCGAGGCCCACCAAAGCCCCTTCACTCTGTGATAATTTCTTCGTCCAATGAGAAAGACACGAGTGAAGAAGTCATTAATAAGATCAGAGCAGCCGTTGATGCGAAGAAGGAGGGGGTGAGGGTAGAGCGCCTCAGAAAAGCCAAGGACCAGAAAGTCATAGTAGGGTTTAACACCAGAGCTGAGTTAGATAGGGTTAAGGCAAAAATGCAGTCCAACAGCAATCTACAGGTGGAAGAAATGGCAAACAAAGACCCTCTAATTATACTCAGGGACGTCCTCTCTTACAACTCTGACGAGGACGTGCTCATGGCTCTCAAATGTCAGAACGCACACTTGATCAGTGATGTCCCAACTGTTGACTTTAGAGCATCAATTAAATACCGCCGCCGTACACGAAACCCTCACCTGGAGCATATCATTGTCCAGGTTTCCCCCTGCGTCTGGCAAAGATTCACATCTGCCGGCAAGATACACTTGGACCTTCAGCGAATACACGTCGCTGATCAGTCCCCGCTGATACAATGCTCCACGTGTTTGGGTTACGGACACACTAAGAAGTTCTGTAAGGAGACTTCCCCGACCTGTAGCCATTGCGGCGAACAGCATCTTCGTGCGGACTGTCCTGCTCATCAAGCTGCTGAAATACCGCGATGCCGCAACTGCACCTTGGCAAAAAATAAGCAGAACAACCACAACGCGTTTGACGCTGAATGCCCAGTGCGCCGGAAGTGGGACAGTTTGGCCCGCTCCACAATAGCGTATTGTTAAGGTTGTGACACGGGCATATAAAGTAATTCAGTCGAACCTACAAAGGAAAAGACTAGCAACTCAAGAGTTACATCAAGAGGCTATAAAAAGAAATATTAGTTACGCACTTGTACAAGAGCCTTATGTAGGATCGACTGGAGAGCTAAAACAATACACAGGTACAAGAGTTATTCAGTGCGAATCGGGCAGAACAAAGCCTGTCAAATCAGCCATTATATTATACGACAACGACCTCGACGTACTGAATGACCCAACTATAATCACAGAAAATATAGTTCCAGTGATCATTAAAACCAACACCTGGACTATAGGCTTGATATCGGTGTATTTTGAAGGTAATATGCCTATCGAACCCTACCTGACCCACCTAAAACGAGCACTGGACAAAATACAAATTATAACAAATAAAATCATTATCGGCGGTGATGTGAATGCATGGAGCACATGGTGGGGGAGTGTTGAAGAGGACGACAGAGGCGAAATACTACGAGGGTTCCTGGACGAAAATGATTTACACATTTTAAATGAAGGGTCAGACCCGACGTTCGACACAATTCGCGGCGGTAGAGCGTATACAAGCCATGTCGATATTACGACATGCTCTGCTGATCTCTTAGGCAAGGTCTTAGACTGGCGAGTAAATAAATCGATTACCAGTTCTGACCATAACGCCATTACATTCTGCGTAAACCTCGCCAAACCTACCGAAGAGAACAGCAAGACCTCAACCCGCATATATAACACCAGGAAAGCAAACTGGCGTCAGTTCACCGAAATTCTGAAAAATACATTAGAGAAATATAACATAACACACAATAAAATTAAATCAATAAATAATAGTAAAGACCTAGAAGAAATAGTTAATAAATACACAAAATGTATAGAAGAATCATGCAACAATAGTATACCTAAAATAAAGAAAAACAATAAAATAAAAAACTTACCTTGGTGGACCGATGAGCTGGAACGCTTGAAGAAGGAGATGACCACGAAGCGCCGAAGAATCCCCAACGCAGCCCCCTCCCGTAGAGACTATGTCGTAGGCGAGTACCTGGAAGCAAAAACAAAATATGAAGAAGCAGCCAACAATGCACAGACTGAAAGCTGGAAACAGTTCTGCACTAAGCAAGATAGGGAAAGCCTATGGGATAGTGTCTATAGGGTGATCAGGTGCTCAAGCAAGAAACAACAGGATCAACTGCTGGTCAAAGACGGAATGGTCTTGAACTCTGAAGAGTCGGCAGAGTTGTTAACAGAAACTTTCTTCCCAGCGGACGATCACACGACTGAGGATAATGTGCACA